>OU611762.1:880000-902500 GCA_914767535.2 Dunaliella primolecta
ACTGTTGCAAAGCACCTTAAAAATAGCAAAGCCACCACTGTGTGTTTGCCCCCTGTGTGCAGGTGGAGCACACTTTTCGTCAGCGCTGCAGCCTCAGATCGTGCACTGTTGCTAAGCACCTTAAAAATAGCAAAGCCACCACTGTGTGTTTGCCCCCTGTGTGCAGGTGGAGCACACTTTTCGTCAGCGCTGCAGCCTCAGATCGTGCACTGTTGCAAAGCACCTTAAAAATAGCAAAGCCACCACTGTGTGTTTGCCCCCTGTGTGCAGGTGGAGCAAACCTTCCGTCAGCGCTACAGCCTCAGATCGTGCACTGTTGCAAAGCACCTTAAAAATAGCAAAGCCACCACTGTGTGTTTGCCCCCTGTGTGCAGGTGGAGCACACTTTTCGTCAGCGCTACAGCCCCCCGAATGTCCATCTGCCGCACCCGCCTCTGTCTGCACCTGCACTCGTGGATAGCATTGAGGTAAGCAGAACTCTGTATGTGTGTGTTGTGCGCATGTACATGCGTGTTTGTGCGCTCCTCTGTGTGCTCGTCTGTTTGCTTGTGTGTTTTTCGGCAACAAATCATTGAGGCCTTTCTCCCCATAAACCATCATAAGACACCTTCTCCTGCTGAGCTGTAACTGTGCCCCCACACCAGCTGTCCAACGTGCTGCACCTACTGTGCCGCTCCCTAGGCAAGCATGTGAGCGTTTCGACTAAAGGCTTTGTTGTCACTGTGGGTCCTCAGGTCGCTGGACTCATTTCACTGACGTGTTCAAGTTCATGCCTCCAGCATTTTGCTATGTGGCAACTGACCCTCTGCATCCTACGGAAACTGTGCCACACCTGTGCAAATGTGTCTTTGTTGTTACGTTTACTGTGCTGCATTTGTCCTCACGCGTTACTCTAGCTAATCACTGGACAATTTCTCCTCACGCGTTACTCTGGCAAGTCACTGAACAATTTGCTCGTGTGCGTTTCAAGTCGCTGGTACCATTTGCCGCTGTGCATACTAAAGTTGCTGGTATGGTTTGTGACTATGCTTCTTCAAGTCACTGGTGTTGGCGCCACTGTGAGTCTTCAAGTCACTGTTTGTCACTGTGTAGCTCATTGAGCTGGATCTGTACCCTCACAGCCACCATCCCTCACAGTCACAATCCACAGTCACCATCCTGTGTAGGTCGCTAAGATGGGCTTGTTTTGCGGTCCAGAGGCAGAACCTTCAACACTGGGCAATGTCCTGCTGTGCCTCCTCAAGCCAATGGTGCTGTTTGCCACACCGTGTAGGTCACTGAGCTGGCCTTATCATGTGGTCCAGAAGCAGAGCCTGCACAGTGCAGTTCCAAGCCGCCCTGTGACTGGTTTGTGTGTGACGACAAGGCCACCAACATCAGGTGCGCATGCTGCTGCATCGCGAGCATGTGATCAGTTTCACTGCGGATTGGCTTGTTCATTGGGGCTGGGTTGTGTGTGACGATGGGGCCACCCACATCAGGTGCGCATACTGCTGCATTGCAACTGCTCTCTCGGGTATATAGGTGGCCTGTCTAGTGTGCTGCTCCCTGCCCACCTTAAGCACTTGCGCAGTGGAACAAGGTGGAGGCCCTTGGTTCTTGTGCCATCTTCTGCTGCCCCATTCTCTTGCTGCCTGCAGGTACTTTGCAATCCAGGGCAGCATCACCCTACAGCACTGGCAGGTGCGTGCACGCCTGCTTCATCTAAGAACAGATAAATGAGAACAGGTTCAATTCCGTCCATTGAACAGGCGTCACCATGCGGCACTAGCAGGTGCTTGCATGCCAAGCTCATTTCACCAGATGAAAGTGGATTTGATTTGAAAATTGAGTCTATATACCTTACAAAAAAAGTAACCCATCGCAGCACTGGAGGTGAGTGCATGCCCTGAGATTAGATGAAAATGGTTTCAATTCACTGAACAAAAAAAACAATGAGTGCATGCCCGGCTCACTTGAGACCAGATTTAATGAATTGAATTTCACTTCAGGCACCTCGCAGCTCTAACAGGTGCGCCTGTGGCAAATGCAAGTGCCCAGCTTCATGAGGAAGTCGAAACATTTGTGTGATTTCAAGCTGAAAACGAGCCCAGATTGGTGCAATGGGAGGTGCAGCAGAACACGGAAGCCTTGTCTTGCACAAGTGTTCTACACTGAACTTTATTCATTGAATTGTAAAAGACCTGACAGCACTGCTACATTTCCAGGGAGATGGCAAACAAGACGGGCCTTGTTGCACAGTCCCGGACACAACCTGGGTTCTGGGAATGCTCTTTGCCTTTGCTTAACGGCAGCAGAGGAACTCATGCCTGTGGAACTAGATGGCCTCTGCAAATTGACAAGCCAATGGTGGTGCCCATGGTATTTGGTGTCTTTCAAAAGGGAGTGACCCCATGCTCATGGCAGCAAGATTGGCAACCATGCTGCAAATGTTCCCTTGCACGTAAACTAGAACCTAAAATCACTATTTATAGCATGAAAACCTGACCAGGTCTGCTGGTGCTGGTGCTGGTGCTGCTAATAGTGATCGAATACCATTGGCAAGCTCATGGTGTGGAACCAAGGAAGTTGAAATCGATCACAACCAGCAGCACCAGCACCAGCAAGACCCAGCTGCAGCACCACCCACGGGTGGATCGCACCCTGCCGCTTTGGCACTCGTTGTGGGTACAGTGGTGGTGCAAGATCCGGTGCCCTTGGTGCATGCTCCTTCCAGAGCCTTCCTCTCCGAGGTAAAACACCTCAAGTTGACCTCCGTGTATGCCTGCACCAGCCTCATCCTGATGTATCTAGTGACATGTTCTTTCAAGCTGTGTGCCCATTAGTGTGTGCTTAACCCATGTGTGCCGTACCCGCAGATAAACCTGCAGTTTGACCCTGTCATATTTGAGGACCCTGCCTATGGCGTGCGTGTACATCGGGGTGTCTATGAGGTGGGTAATTTATGTGAATGTATATGAGGATGATGTGTGTGTGTGTGTGCACGTGTGTTTGAAAGGATTACCATCCTGGACCTGTGCTTTGTGTCTTGCGCAGCTCACAAACAGGATGTGTGTTTACCAGATGTGGAAGCATGACAACATTTGTTCATGTACGATTATGTGGCATTTGCGCACACATTTTGATTACATCACACACACATGTGCAGGCGGCGCTCAAGCTGTATGATGACCTCGTGCCCCTCGTCCGCCAGCACCTGGCCTCTGCCCAGTCCCCATCCCAGCCACCCCCTCGCATCGCTTTCACAGTAAGGCAGCATTTCATCCATCATCCCTTTCCTTCCGATGCGCTGCTCTGCAATGCACAACAGTATTGCTAACGAATTAAAACTTCATCCATCATCCCTTGCCTGCTGATGCGCTGCTCTGCAATGCACAACAGTATCGCTAATGAATTAAAACTTCATCCATCATCCCTTTCCTGCTGATGCGCTGCTCTGCAATGCACAACAGTATCGCTAACAAATTAAAACTTCATCCATCATCCCTTTCCTGCCGATGTGCTGCTCTGCTGAGGGTGTCTAGGGTGGTTGCAATGCACAATAGTATTGCTAACAAAATAAGACTCCATCCAGAATTGCCTTCTGGTGATGCGCTGCTCTGCTCAGGGTGTCTAGGGTGGTTGCAATGCACAACAGTATTGCAAACAAAATAGATCTTCATCCAGAATTGCCTTCTGGTGATGCGCTGCTCTGCTGAGGGTGTCTAGGGTGGTTGCAATGCACAACAGTATTGCAAACAAGATAAAACTTCAGTGTTGCCTTCTGGTGATGCGCTGCTCTGCTGAGGGTGTCTAAAAATGGTTTCTAAAATGCACCACGCCTTGGGGGTTTCTAAAGATGGTTTCTACAATGCGCAGCACCTTGAGGGTACCTAAAGATGGTCTCTGCAATGCACATATCATGAGGGTATCTGAAGTTGGTCGCTGCAGCAATCGGCCTGCTGCAGGCGTGCATCAAAAGGGAGTGGAGTGCTTGTTGGCACATCTGCATCATGCATTTCTGCTTTCATCGCTGTGGCATTCAAAAAGCTGCACGTGTGTGTATGTGTGTTGTGTATGTGATACAGCAAGCAGCAATAGCCACTTATGAGGCTGTCTAGATCTTGAGCCCAGGTGCACACGCTCCTGCACTTCTCTTCATACACATAAATACGCATACAAGTACGCACACACAAACGCACGCACGCATGCACGCACGCAGGGTCACTCCCTGGGCGGGTCCTTGTCCACCCTGTTGACCCTGCTGTTGCTCCACCGGGGTGCTGCACACCCCCAGCAAGTCGCCCCTGCCTACACCTTTGGCGCGCCTGCTGTGTTCTGCGGGGGTGAGGATGGGGCGGCAGTGCTGCAGGAACCCCAACAGCAGCGCAACATGCAGCAGACCACCCAGCAGCAGCAGCAGCAGCAGCAGCAGCAGCAGCATGACACTCAGCAGCAGTGTTGTGAGGAAGGCAATGCAGAGGCTGTAGGGGTGCAACAAAAGGCCCCCACCCTTGCAGGACCAGCTGTCAGTGCAAGCGCGCCAGCTGCTGATGCGTGCGCGCCAGCTGTCGATGCCAGCATGCCTGCGCAGGACGTTGATGCTGAAGCAATGAGGAGCGCGCGCTGCAGCCTCGGCATTTTGCAGCGCTTGGGGCTGACAGACCGCCACTTCGTCAACATCATTATGCACAGGTGCGCTTGTGTGGGTTTGTTTGACTTGGTTTATAAACCTGCACTGGGCTGAACGCCGATTTGTCTACACAACCATGAACAGGTGCGCTTGCGTGCCCATGTTCAGAGTCAGTGCAAGTAAGGAAGCCTCAAGTATGTTGTAGGTTGTGCGAGCATAAGAACAATACATACACACACGCACACACACACGCACGCACGCACGCACATTCAGGGACATTGTGCCACGTGCGTTTGGGTGTGACTATGCGCTTGTGGCGGACCTGCTGAAGCAATGGCTGCCCTCCTTCAAGACCCACCCACCCCTGCAGGGGGCTTACAAGTCGCTGTACAACTTCCTGGGCAGCGTGGCGGTGCTGAAGTGAGTGTGCTGGCAAGTCTGTTTGCTTATGAGTGGCTGCATGAATTCCTGGGCAGCGTGGCTGTCCTCAAGAGAGGCTCCTGTGTGTTTGTGTGTATGTGTGTGTGCGTGTGTGTGTGCAGGTGCGTGCGTGCGTGTGTGTGTGTGTGCGCGCACGCAGGCACGCGTGCATGGAGTTACACCTCCTGAGTTGTTTTAACACACGTTCCAGCAGGCTGCCTCAACTGTGTGCACGCCTGCCGACTTAATTCAACTAGATTATAAACTATTTTATAGGTCTTAAGTCCAAAGATAAAGCCTCTCCAGCCAGGCATGACACTGCAATTGGTGAACATGGATGACTGGATCCATCAAAGCTAGATTGAATCCAAGGTCGATGACAGAGCTCCCAGGCCATACATATCAGTGCAATATGGTGGAGGATGCATATGGGGAAAGATGCGTGTATTTGAGTCGCACGTGGCATGGAGCACATGAGCACATGCCTCTGTGAACAAGGGAGACTAGCATGAGGGCTACACATGGTTTGGCATACGTCGAAATAGTGCCCTTGTGCTCCAGACATGGTGAAGTTCCTCCTATACAGGCGCGCGTGAAGTGCCTGTGAAGCAGGAGCTGCAGCGCAAGACGCGCACATGGTTTGCAGGCATCGAAATGATGGTGCTTTTGTGCTTCAATTAGTCTTTGGCTTCTCCTACACTGATTTGCTGGGTCTCTGGGGAAGGCTGGCCTGCACAATCCTCGACGCTTACCTCAGTGAATCGATCATTCAGCGCTCTGATTGATGACAGCCAAATGCGCACTTGTCTCCTCTCCTCCACCTTTATTCCTAGCATGCCTGAAGTGCACACTCCATCTTTGTGCAACCAGCAGTGTCTACTCACAACAGCATTAACATCACCCTCATCATTATCTTCACACAAAGTTTTTCACGCCCTCATCTGTGGGCTCCCACGCCTGACTCAACCTTGCCCCTGGTGTAGATCAGTGCCGCTTTCACGACCCAATGCTGCACTTGTGCTCTGCTTGCACGCTCCCAGCCAGGACGCATTCTCGCCCCTTATGTTGATAAGTGCCACTCCCACATTTCAATTTTGCACCCACGCACTGCGTGCACGCTCCCAGCCAGGACGCATTCTCGCCCCTTATGTTGATGGGTGCCACTCCCACATTTCAATTTTGCACCCACGCACTGCGTGCACGCTCCCAGCCAGGACGCATTCTCGCCCCTTATGTTGATGGGTGCCACTCCCACATTTCAATTTTGCACCCACGCACTGCGTGCACGCTCCCAGCCAGGACGCATTCTCGCCCCTTATGTTGATGGGTGCCACTCCCACATTTCAATTTTGCACCCACGCACTGCGTGCACACTCCTAGGCTGGACGCGTCTGTACCCTTTTGTTAAGCACAGCTACCCTTGTGACCTCAAAAGCTCCACGTCATAAATTTTGTGAACGGTTTTTGTTGATCAAACCTGCACCAACGCTGTGCTTTTACCCCCTCCCAGGCCGCATGCATCCGTGCCTTATGTGTAAAGCGCAGCTACTCTGATGGTCTTGAAGGCCTCATGGTATGAATCTCATACATCAAACCTGCACCAACGCTGTGCTTTTACCACCTCCCAGGCCGCACGCATCCTCGCCCTTTGTCCAACCAGCAGATGCCGGACACCCACTGCTGCCTGAGCTGCCAGGCCTGTTCCACCTCAGGGCCCCTTCAGCTACAGACGCATCAAAGCAGCGCAGAGAGGAACACAGACCTCAAGCAACCCCCGCTGCCCAGGCCTCTAGTATGCAAGCAGCAGTGCTGTCAACAACACCAACACCACGCAACCCCCATGCCGTCCCTGCAGCCACCGCCACCCACTCAGCAGTCCCACACAGTCATGCTATAGCAGCCTCAGCTGTGCCACCGCAAACCCTCCCTCCCTCCGTTTCCCCATCCTCAGCTTCCACAGCAACAGCAACAGCAAGAGGGGAGGGAGGGACTTTATGTGCCTCCACTGTGCATGGGCCCCCTGCCTGCAAGGGGGCTGCCCAAACTGGCTCCTCTGCAGCAGATGAGCAGCTCGATCACACCCGCACACATCACGCAGTCATCAGTACACCACAGCGCCAGCAGGCTGCATCAGACGCCCTGGTTGAGAGGCTCGCACGCGCACGCTTCTTGGGTGAAGTCGACACAAGCAATTTTTTCGACAGCGACCTTCCCCCCTCCATGTCACACCCATCCCTTCCCTCCACACCCCACCCCACCCCCCTACCCTGCCACGCGTACTCCCCCCAAAGCACTGCTACCACCGCTGCCCACCACACACCCGCTCTCACCTTTCCACCGACCTCCGCAAGCACAGTCCATGCAGCTGCTGCGGCCGTCGCTGCCGCTGTGCACGCACACCCTGCAGAGGCCGATATGGGCCCTGGCTCTCTGCAAGACCAGGCGGCAGTGGCTGCTGCAGCTGTCGCGGCTGCGGCAGCAGCTACAGCATTCTCTGGGGATAACCTCGCTCCACGCCACCCTAGGCGCTACAGGCCAGCCACAGGGGCATCCTCGCCCTCACCTGCGCACGCCAGCGAGTCGCGGCGCCCAGCACATCGTGCAAGTGGAAGCGAGCCCAAAGAAGTGGTGCCACCGCAGCCGGCAACACAGCAGCAGCAGCAGCAGCACTCCAATAATATCCTGGCAGCAGGAGGAGTGCGGCAGTTGTGGGTCAGCCGGGAGCATCAAGCGCTCCGAGGCACTGTTGTGCTGGGGGTGGGCGCACATGGTGTTCAAAGCAAAGACAATGGTGAAGGCAACCTGGGCAGCACTGCTGCAGCCCAGATTCCTGCAGCTTCTGCTGCGGCTGTATCTGGCAGCAGTGGCGACGGTGGAGCTCACAGCAGCAACCTTAGTATCAACAACAGCAGCAACAGCAGCAGCAGAGGCAGCCTGGGGGACAGCAGTGAGACAGCAGCACATGGGATGTCAAGTTCTTATGGCCCTGTGGGTCCTGAGCATGGAGGTGGATTGTTAGGTGGCTGGGGGAAGCAGCAGCAGTGGAAGAGTACCAACGATGAGCGCGAGAGGCCTCAGTCCACGCACCAGCAGCTGTCACCAGCCTTGACGCTGCAAGAGCAGTCACCAGCCATGACACTGCAAGAGGCCACCCAGCTGTTCCTCAACACCCCGCATCCGCTCACCACCCTGTAAGTGACCTGTGCTGTTGCTGTTTTCACGGTGTGGTAGTGGTGGCGGCTTCGTGCTCACGCTTTTGGCTTGAGCCAGCATGCACCGCAAGCTCCACATTACCATTTTGGGTTGTGTCCAGTCATGTATGGCCGTGCCTGGTTTTGACCTAGCAACTCCTCCTTCGCACTCTGGGTGTAGCCTTGCAAACTGTCAGGCGTCTTGGGGAGTGATCCACAATACCATTTTGGGTTGTGTCCAGTCATGTATGGCCGTGCCTGGTTTTGACCTAGCAGCTCCTCCGTCGCACTCTGGGTGTAGCCTTGCAAACTGTCAGGCGTCTTGGGGAGTGATCCGGCCCGCTTTTGCTTGATTCAACAGGAGCGCTCGCCCTCAGTGCCGCATATGTGTCTCCTGTGCCCTCTGCTCCGCGTCTTGATTGTGTACTGGCGCCAAGGCTGCCTCTTGTGCCTTCTGCTACGCATGTGCTGCCAATGCCAAGGCTTTCTCCCGTGCCTTGCATGTTACGTGCGCGGCCAGTGCCAAAACTGTCTCCTGTTCCTTGTGCATCCAGCGTGCTGCCAGTGCCGAGACGAGCTCCCGTGCCTCGTGCACCTCATACGCTGCCGGTGGCAAAATCACATCCTATTCTTTGCGCATCAAGCGTGCTACCAGTGCCAAAACTGCCTCCTGTTCCTTGCGCATCACAAATGCTGCCCAGTGCCAAAACTGCCTCCTGTTCCTTGCGCATCCAGCGTGCTGCTGGTGCCAAAACTGTCTCCTGTGCCTTGCGCACCACTAGTGCTGCCCAGTGCCAAAAATGCCTCCTGTTCCTTGCGCATCCAGCGTGCTGCTGGTGCCAAGGCTGCCTCCTGTTCCTTGCGCATCACAAATGCTGCCCAGTGCTAAAACTGCCTCCTGTTCCTTGCGCATCTAGCGTGCTGCTGGTGCCAAGGCTGCCTCCTAGGCCTTTTGTGCTGCGCGTGCATGCCTGCAGTACTTTGTCATCTGCCTAATAAAGCACCATATGGAGTGACATACCGTGTGTCCACGACCGATTTAAATATTTCAGATTAATTCTGAAGCCAAAATTCGAAAGAAAAAATTCGAAAGAAAAAATTTATTATTGCCAGGCGTTCAAACCTCGTTCGAAATTAAAATGATTTAAGTTCTGGGGCTGAAAAGGGACTGTGCCGATAATGGCCCTCCAGGCCCCCAGCTCAAGCTCCAACCCCTTAGCTAGGCGGCTGAAGCCAGGAACCCCCACCCACCCAGCAGCTCTTAACAGACCAAGCCAGGCTTCCTGGAAGGCATCCAGGAAGGGGGCAGCCAGCAAAGCAAAAGAATTCTGTGGATTGCTTAGGATTGCTTGGGATTGCTTGCTGATGGTGAGGTGTGCCCTCAGCAACAGCAGCAGCAGCTGCTGCTGCTGCTGCTGCTGCTGCAAAGCCTGGTCAACCCATCAGCTCATCAACACCAGCATCAGCATCAACTCAGTCATCAGCACAGCAGCAGCAGCATCTGTGTAACTGCCATTCCTGAACAGAGCTCCTCCAGTCCCCTCCAGTCCTGCAGCAACAGCTGCAAAGCCAACTTGGTCCCTTGGGACCAGCAGCAGCAGCAGCTGCAACAAGGATTCAATTTGGGTATTTGATTTGAGAAATCAATGCCAGCAAGAAGCCTATCGAACCCATCCAAATTGAAGATTTGAAAATCGTGGGTCCTCCATTTGAACTAGAATCAAAATAATTTTCAATGGAGACCATTTGAATTGGTTGCGGATACACGGTACGTGACTTTCCTGAGTAGTAAACTTTTGAAGCACCATTTGGAATGGCGTATGTTCCAAAAGCATTCCCAACAGGCAGTGCTCTGTTGCATGATACACAGATCTGAGTACACCTCCTACGGTTCAGATGGCGCCATCTCCCGGTACCACAACCCAGACAACTACACCAAGGTGTGTGTGTGCGTGTGTGTGTATGTGCATGCGTGTTTGTGTGTATTTTGTTGTTGTTGCTGTTGTTAATTGTATGCTTATAGAGCCCCTTCCCTAGGTTGCCATGCAAACACATCTGCTGCATGTCGGAGAGCCCTTCCAAGCTGTGATCCATCCACATGCATGACGTGGCATTTCACAACTCATCATCAACACAGCACTGAACACAGTGCTTTAGTTCCCTTTGTGGCACAAGTGCATGGGGACGGAACCTTGTCTCTTGCCCTGCAAGTGCTTGATTTTGTACATAATGCTTGAAGGGCAACAAGCAACCACTTGAGTCACACAATGTACACCAAGGTACACCCACATTTCTCTCTTTTTTTCTAAGGTGTACTTATGCCCCTTTTGGCGACAGCATGACCTTGGCCATTCACAGGTCCATATTTTTCCAGGCTGTATTGTGTATTGTGTCTGCCCTGCCTCTCCACGGCTTAATTCAATCAGTCAACGCAATGAATCATTGCATGGTTCACACTGCCAGCAAACGCCTCATCGCTTATGCAGTATTCTTGCGAGTGTGGGAGATTAGGGTAGAGTTCTCTGAGGAGACGGCGCTCCAACAGTGCTGCTGTGCAAGACCCTTAACACTTCATATGCAGAGGGATTGCTAAAATTGCTTTGAATGGCTGCTTATTGAAAGGCTTGATTTTGGAAATTTTGCGGCATGGGCTGTGATGGAATCGGGCAAGATCATGATGGAATCATGGCCATCATGTGCACCTGCTTTTAATGTTTCCATCTCTGCCTGCCACTTCTGAGCAGGCAGCATCATTTGCGATGTTGGCAAAGTGCAAGTAGGCGATCGCGCAGAGACTAGGCCTTGAGTCTCCCTCATTCGCTGCATTAGCCTGTTTAGTTCTGTGACGCTTGCCCTCTATAGTTTGTCCCGCTTGTCAAGTGGTAATCTGCTGCCTTCCTGCATTATAGAATGGAACCTGGAGTGCGAGTAGCGCCGTACTCAGAGTTGGCCAATTCCCTTTTTTCATACGTATTTATACGTATTATACGGCAAATGCATGGAATTTTTAGCACTAAATATACGGGCATACGGTATTGGCATACGGAACTGGCCAACCCTAAGTACGACGATAGAATGGAATCTGGAGTGTGAGTAGCGTCGTACTAGGCGCCCACTTTTGCGATACATGCTTTCATGCTTTGTGCTCATTCTGCATAGTAATGCCTCCTCCCAGAGCCTCTGCATTTGCTGAAGGAACAGAGCTCCTCCATTGCAGCATCATTAGCTGCCGCGCATCATCTCATATTGGGTTTGCAGGCCTGCTGACCATGATGCACACTCTTGCACACACTATCCGTGAACATGCATGGTCCTGTGTGATTCTGCTGACTCAGAGGACATGCACTTGCAAGCTGTCTGAGCTGTGTCGCTGTTGAAAACCTCGTGCAGGGCTTGACCATCCTTGCTGACCTGGCCTGCTTGCCATCGCAGCATGTGGCCAGCTAATCCGCCAAGCTGTGCAGACAGTAGCAGCAGCAGTAGCCGCATAAAAAAGCAGAAGCATGAAAAAGCTGTGCAGCTCAGACAGGTCCAGGCATTTTATTTTGGTTTTGGCAGGTGATTGGGACATCCTATGCTTCAGGGTCTATTATGAGAGTACGAGGTGTGGCAGCATCATTTGCTGCAGGTATGCTGTCGAGAAAGCACTTGAGCAGCACTGCAACTGCAGGATCACAGCAGTGTTAATGGAGCGGCGCATGCCTGGCAATTGCATTGCATTTTGACAAGAATCGGAAGGTCTGACGTGGCTCAGATACTGATGTGCTACCTCAGATGCGGAAGGAGGCATTAACTCAGATGCGTGGCAACTGCAGGGACATAGATGGTGTGGCACAGATGCGCGGCCTGACATTTTCTTGCTGTGTAGATGCAGATATGCGGACAGTATGTATGCCTGTACCTATATTGTACCTTTGCTTTGAGCGTTATTAGCATGGTAGATGGCCAGGAGTTTACAGAGCGAGAGAAGCTTAACTTGCCTTGGTGGCATTGAGCTGCTGCCTCTTATGCTGAAACAGTGTGCTCCCTGCATCATTTTCACCCTGCCTTCAAATACACAGAAAAATTGTGCGTTGAGCGTGTGTGTTCGATGGTGGTAGGCCTTTGTTTGCCTAGCAATTTTGGAGGCTCAGCATAAGTTTGTGACTGCACCACCATCGGCAACTACCAGCGTGGGGTAGACCATAGCAAATGACGGCCTTTTTCAGTAAGGTGGCCATCAAGTTTCCAGTATCCATCATGACTGCACTCTGGTAGCACTTGTGTGGGCCACCAGCCATCTTGTGCGCCCAAGTTTTTGAGCATGCGAACCTCTGCCCCAAATATTTTTTTGTTCTGAATGTTACTTGAAACCGCTGTCTTTGAATCTTGGAGCGCCTGCACGGCCTGTGTGAGCTACTCAAAGTGAAAATCCAGGTATCTCAGCTGATACTTCTTACAAGGATTTGTCCATGCCTTGGTTAATTGGTGTGCAACTCAGTAAGCACGTCTACCGCTGCACCATTCGGTTATTTACTCATTCTTGTTGTGGACTTGCTAACTTTCCATTTTTCCTTGACACTTGCTTGACTCCAATTTTGGCCAATTTTATATCCAAGTATTTTGCCCCGATCCATATCCAGACAAATTTTGTTGTGGTCCTTTCTGTGCATTTTGCATGAGCTCCTGTCAGACTTACTGGGCCTGTAGGTGTTACTGCCCCCGCAGGCAGGTACAGCTATGCAACCCTCTCCTTTCCTTTCGCTGAGCCTGTAGGTGTTCAGTAGGCGCACAATAAATGCTGCACGCCTTGTATTTCATTGCTGCAAAAGTATGTTGCCATTCCGCCCTTGTTTAGAGCCATGTCATCGTTAAACATTTCTTAGACTGCTTTATGCGCTGGTGGTGCGCGACCATGACATGTAACAATGATACAAATTTGTCCGGCCTGAGCCCCAACTTGGGGCAGAGACATGAGACTTAGGATCCATATTTTCTTGGTGCTGATCTCAGAGCTGAACAAGGGTTACAAGGGGGGTTGGCCTACAGCCCAAGAATCTGGCTGATCGGCTGCTGATCTCAGAGCTGAACTGCTGTTCACACATGGTGTATCAATGTTTCCTGGACGTTGAACTTTTCCTTCCCAAACAGAGACGTGCCAGACCCCTTAATTTCGCTGCTTTGATTGGAAACGTTTGACTCTTTTGTTACACTGTTTGCCACATCTTCTCTGCCTATTTCTGCACAAGCGAGGCAATTGTTTTTTTCTCGTTTGGTTTTATCCGCTCAATAGGCTGAGCAGCCAAACTTACTGGCTTAATAAGTTACAATGAGTTACAATGGGGTTTGACCTTCAGCCAGGTAGTTTGGCTGCTCGGTCTGCTCAACTGTTCCAACTGCACAAAAAATCCATGAGATCGGAAATAAAACTTACTGGCTTAAGGCTGAATTCCATTGTTAACCTTATCTGGATCCAGCGGGCTATGGTTACAATGGTTACAATGGGGGGTGACCTTCAGCCAGGTCGTTTGGCTGATCGGCTTGTGGCTGGTCTCTGCCAGCCAAAAATAAATCCATAAGCTCAGACACAAAAAGGAAAAGCTTTGCGTTTCGCTGATGAAGGAACTGATAAACAAATTGAGAGCTCACTTGATGCAATAAAAAAAGGTTGCATCTCAACAATATCCTGGAAGTAAGGTTCAAAAAGCATTTGATACTTGCGGCGCAGAGAACAAACGTGTTCATCAGTACAGTTAAAAAGGACATGTGCTTCATCTTGAGTTTGGTTGCAAGGACACCTGTCGCACACAGAGGTACCATCATCCTGCCAAACAGCCGATTCAACTTTCAAAGTATGAGCACGAAGCCGGAATCTGCTCACATTACGCATAACTTGCTTCGGCAAATCCAAAAAAAGATACCAAGGCAGGGGTGCATAGGTTTGGCGAGCGTTGCAAGCAAAAGGAGTAGCAAACCAAGCTTGGTAATGAGTTACAATGAGTTACAATGGGATTTGACCTTCAGCCAGGTAGTTTTGCTGCTCGGTCTGCTTAACTGTTCCAAGGGGTTTACAAGGGGGTTTACAATGGTGGCCTACAGCCCGAGACTCTGGCTGATGGCAGCTGGTGAAACAAGCTCAACCAGTATCAAAAATTGAGACCAAGTCTGACACAAACCTAAGAAGTCTGTATGAGTCTTGGTTTAGGACAGCATTGATTTCAGAATCAGTGATAGTATGATGGCAAGCCAAGAATGGAATAAAGTCAGCGTTTGAAGGCGGAGCAAACACACGCAAAGTCTTAAACATCTCCTCAAAAAGGTCCTTGTATCTCGTGCGTAGCTCACGCACCTCAGTACATTTGCAAAAGAAAAGCACATGTTTTTCATCCTGGACTTCCCCACACTCACACTTATCACAGATACTTGAACCCCCAAGCCATTTACCAGACTCCACTCTCAAGTGATGAGCACGCAATCTAAATCTGCTAATGTTTCTCAAAACATGCTTGTCCAAATCCTTGAACAGATACGAGGGGATACAAAAAGGAGCACCTCTGGGACCACTCTCAGAATTCCCACACCACTTATGGTACGTCACTACCTTCTTGTTAACTGCACGAGGACAAAAAACATCGGCCCCTCTCCACACTTTCTGCTGTCTGTATAGCAAATCACCAATGAACTCTTGCATGGGGATTTTCTCAGCTCTCAGCATGTTCTGTTTGAACGAATCACCATTCCGCATCCCACCAAAAGCATTAGAGACTTCAGCAGCCCAGCAAGAGGAATCAAAAGAAGCCAGACTTAAATCAGCCCTCAGCACACGACGCAAGACTTCACTATTGGAGTCAAGCATGCTATTAAAAAACTTGATGGAGGCACGGAACCAGAAGAACTGCAGAGGCTCCTGGCCACACTCTCTCAACACCGGCCAATTTGTAGTACTGTTCTTTACTCCAAGAATGCGCCTCAAGGAACACAGATGTCTTTTCTGCAATTGACTCTCAAACTCACTGCCTTCTCTCAAGTAATGAGTTCCCCACACCTGGCACGCATACATCCCAGCAGGAATGCCATACACCTTGGACAACCAGAGCATAGCATGAGGCCTGTTTTTCAGGTCATGACCCTTGGCAAACTCCGAAATCCTTCTCTGTGCAGCCATATAAGGCCGCACCGCATGCTCCTCAGCTACCTTAAAATCCATCTTTTTATCCAACAGCACTCCCAAATATTTGAACCTGTCCTTCTCTGGAAGGACCACTCTTAACTGTTCCAACAGCACAAAAAATGTCCATGAGATCAGAAATAAAATGATAAGGCTCGTTAGTTTGCTTCTGCAAGAAATGAATAGCATCCTCAGAGCTAGCTTGAGAATAGTAGAAAGTGCCTGAATCCTCCAGAAAATTTATATAAGACGAAGGGAAGTCAGAAAATAACTGTGCATAAGCCCTTCGAAGAGAACACGCAGAAGCGCAAGAACAAAGGAACACCGCATGCTTTTCATCTTGGAGTCCTTGTTCACAATTATCACAAGTTGATGTGTGCTCCTGCCAAAGTGATGTCTCAAATCTTAAAGTATGAGCATGTAAGCGAAAACGTGCTATGTTTCTTAGCGTGCGCTTGCCCAAATCAAGATGCAAATACCTGGGGACAGAAAAGGGCGCACCATGAACAGACAAGGGTCTCAAAGGAAGTGCCATCCAGTGATGATATTTGGCTAATTTGTTCGTGTGGTCACCATGTTCTGCCAAGGCATCAGCATTCCACACACCTCGCAGCCTTTTTCTCAGATCAACAACAAACTCCCTCGTGACTATAGGCTGCCCTGACCGAACACAATGAGTAAACATGTTGCACCTGTCCAAGCCTGTGCAGGCAGCCAAAAATTCTGAGGTCCAGCATTTATGGGAAAGACTGCTCATTTCAACATCTGCTTGCAGTACCTTACTGAGTGTAGTGCTGTTGCTGCGCAGTAAAGCATTGTAAAACCTAACTGCTGCACGGAACCAATAGAACTGTAAAGGTTCATGCCCACACTCGCGCAGTACAGACCAATTAGGAGTGGTGCGCTTTACCCCAAGCTGAGCGGAGAAAAAGAATAATAGTGAGAGCTCACGCTTCCACTGCACCGTCTGGTAGGGCTCCACTAGTGTTTTTGACACTCTGAGAACGGAACGAGCCCTACCAGGCGGGATAGGTGTGCTTGCGCGCACGCAGATGGGGCACACACGCCAAGAGTAAATTGGATAACACAGTGAGCGGACGCTGACCTGTGCCTGGGGAAAAAGTGAGGTGAGAAGCCAAGAAGAGATGGAGATTGAGCAACTTGTGCGCCAGCTTCTACAGAAGGTCGACGAGCTTAATCAAGTGGTGCTCCAGCTACGGCAGCAGCAGCAGCAGCAGCAGGAGGATGGCCGAGCAACTCGGGGCAGCGTTGACCAGCTCGTCCGAGACTCTGCTGACACCAACTGGGCAGCAGCATGCAGCATAGACAGGGAAGAACGTTTGAAGTTCTACAGTGTACGTCTGCTGCGCTCCAGGAACGCAGGGGTGCTGCCCTGCGAAGCAACACCAGCCGGGGTGGAAGCCTTCCTGCAGTGCGAGGTGGGCAGCGTGCAGCATGTGGAGCGGATGCGGGACAACGCACTGGGCAAGCAGCGATACATCGTCTGGTTTAGCACGGCAGAGGCAGCGACAGCAGCAATGCAGCACAAGCACTCCTGGTGCAGAAGAAAACGCGCCTGCAGAATGCGCTGGTGGACCTGGCCATACAGCTGCAGCAATTGGGCCGGGGACAGTGTGGGTATGGGGAGGAACTGGTTGTGCAAGTCAGGGGAAAAGCAATCGTGGTCAAACTTGGTGAGGGGGAGCTGGTTCCCTACCCCTTCCGCCAGCACCTGCCTTCAGGCCGCATCCCCAGCCCTGGCGAGCCCTTCCTGCACCTCAATGCAGGCCGACTGGGGCAGCAGCTCAAGCAGCTACTCAAGCCTCCTCCGCCATCACCAGCAGCAGCAGCAGCAGCAGCAAGGCCAGCAGCGCAAGCACCTACTTCGCCTGCCCCACCACCAGCACAAACAGCAGCAGCAGGAGCGACAGCAGCTGCAGCAAGCGGAGCCCCAGTCACTCCCACCAAGCGGAAGCGCACCAGCCAAGAGCCCAACCCTGTCCAGCACCAACACTACCCTCCCCCAGCAGCAGGAGCAGCAGCACCTGTACAAGAAATGCACGCAGGTGGCTTTGGAGGAGCCAAGAGGCATGGACAAACTGCAGACCAAGAGACCCGAGTTCGAGCACATAAGACTGCGCAGGCAATAAAAGCAGCATGGGTCCCTAATAGGAGGTATAAGGGTTACAAGGGTTACAAGGGAAAAAAGGCCTCAGTCAAGATGTTTGACTGCTAGCCTGTTCATAAATACACATGAGATCATGAAGAAAAAAAGGAAGTTTGTTGTTATCCTGGTTTAGAAAAGTATTGATATCCTGGGAATTCACATGGTGAATGGTGCCTAGACAGGACATCCTGTGGGAGATGTGGAGGTGTAGGAAAGAGAAGTTGTGCTCAAAAAGTGAGGCATACTTTTGACGGAGAGAGCAGACCTGGGGATTGGAGCATCTGAACAACACATGTTTTTCATCTTGTATGTCATCAGAATCACAGATATCACAGACCGGAGAAGTACTATTGGACCAAGTAGCCCGTTCAACTCGGAGAGCGTGTACCCGCAGCCTGAATCTGGCAGTGTTGCGAATGACATGATGGGGAAGATCCAAGTACATGTATTTAGGCATTGTATAAGGTGGGTGAATGGCATGTGCATTTCTGACAGGGAGAGCGCACCATTGATGGTAAGTCAGCCGCTTACTGTTGCTTACTCTTGGATCAGGGGCTGTGAATTGGTTCCAATAGCCCAGGTGTCTAGATCTCAATAATAGGAGGTATGGGGGTCCTCAAGGGCCGTCCATACCCCGTGCCATGTCTTGGAGAGATTACAGAGGGTACTTGTCTGCTGAAGAGATTCAAGCAAGGCAACTCCACATCCTATCTGGCTGCCAATGCCCCGTCATGCGTAACATGGTAACTGAGCGTCACAATATTGCTTGCAGGATGATTTTGAAACTGATCAGTGAAGGCTCTTATGGGGCCAACCTTGTGCAGTTGGATGCGGGCAACAAAAGCCGTTTGGCCCAGCACGACCTGCAAGTCCCTGAGCAAGTCTCTAATCGAGCTGTACCTACCAACCTCTTCAAACCCACGGTTTCTATGCAAACCAGACGCAACTCCAGCCGCCCTGATGCAATCTTGGTTACTCCTCACCTAACTAACCAAAACAGACCACCCACTCCACCCTCAAACCGGGTACTGCGCAGTATGGGGAGTAGCACAACTCCAGCCCGCCATATTCACTTAATAGAAATCAAGTACTATGAAGATACGAGGCCTGGTGCCCAGCTAGAAGCCTCACAGCAACAACACAGTGAACTGTGCAAACAACTCCAAGGTACAGAGATTACTATCCACCCTATCCTCCTGGGTGTGGGTGGGACTATCTACAATGCCCATACCCTTGATCAATTTAAAAAATTAGGGATTGACTCACAAAGATCTGAAACACTTGCAAGAAAACTCCATGCCCATTCTGTACAATTTGCGCACAAACTTACCTCTACCAGACGTGCCATTGAAAATAAAAGCACTCATCATAACACTGGTGCCCTGGAGCAGCGTGCTGCCAGAAACCCACCTGACCCACACTAACTCCCCTCTCATCTTCTGGTAAGGGAGACTCACGGCTCTTTGAGCCAATGTGTCTCTCTTTCCTTAATTGATGTAGGGAGAGTTTTTATCTGCCTACGTAGTTTTTTTTTCTTTTTCAAGGCAACGCAGTTGATACCTTCTTTGACATGTGCACTCACCAGGCTATATCGGCGGTTACCCTTCCTGAAGCATTGCATTGCATCTTTAACAGTGGATGCTGAGAACTGAAGTGCAAAGCAGAACATAACACATTTACTATGGCCTCTTGGACCTTTTTCCAGAGCGGTGCTGTTCTCAAACTTTCTGTGCTTCTTGTGGAAACACAAAGGTGTATTTTCCAAGCACTACAGCCTTATGGAGATTTTTGTGCATGACTTTGCGTGCTTGTTTCTTTAGAGTGACAGTGTGCGTGTGTGTGTGTGTGTGATTCTTACAGTTGACGCTTCTGACTCAGCTCAAGGCTTTCAGTTGACATTTGCACAAGTTCAGTTTGGTTTGGTTACAGGCACCTTTTGCTTCAGCTAAGCTGCCCTTGTAGGCAGGTACAGCTATGTAACCCTATCCTATCCTTTTTAAAAAAAGTGTCCATGGAAACGCCCTCGTGTGCTCGAGCATGCTTAGGGCTTAGGGGTGGGTCTTAAGCTTGCCGGACAGGGCCTGCCTGGCAGTCGTGTCGTAGCTCCCATGGTGGGGGCCAACTTGCTGGAGGAGACTTCTGTGCTTGCTCTTTCTCTTGGTCTGTGCGGTGGGGCCCTGCCTTTCAGGACAGGTGACCTTTCCTTAATGCACGCGGCCGGACTTGGCAAGCGTAGTCTTTCTTTCTTTCCATCCTATTTTCCTACGCATGACCTTGTTGTGGAAATTGTAATTCAGTAGGGGAAAAGTAGTAACAAACTCATCGTTACATTTTTTAGCTCATGGTTTTTTAATACGTGGCTGGAACAGCTGAGCTGGCCGAGCAACCAAACTACCTGGCTGAAGCCTTCACATGCCTGAGGTCACATGCCATTGTAACCTTGTACCCTTGTAGGGGAAAAGGCAGCAGGTATTTGACTTGCTGAAAGAAAGAAATTGTCAGGCGCCAAGAGTCTCAAGTGACTGCTGCACGCACACAACTGTAAATCTCATGTTCAATCAACTGATGACATGCAACGGCTGCACAAGAGATAAGAGATAAAAAGAAGGCCTGTACCTGTAATATCACACACACATTGATACTTAAGCATTGCATTGTATAAGAAGTCGAGCACAGGCATTCTGTCACAAGCCCTACACTTATTTGAATCCTTAGTGATTGAATTATTTATCTTCCAAGCTATGAAGCTGCACCTGCCCATTCTGACCGCGTCATCCTCTGCCCCCCAAAACTGCCACCATCTACAGTAAGACACCCAGCTCTCCATGCACCAGCCCCGCAAAACAAAGCAAAATAGAAGGAGAGGATGTCCTTTGCTACCAAGACAGCCTAGCGGTCATGCATTTTGACTGATAACTTCTTCGTGTAAAACCAGTAAACCAGTCTTGCAGAGGGGCTGTCGTGACCCAGCCCATGATCATGGATGCAAAGTCGCACTTCAAGAAAAAAAGTCCATAGTCAGGGTCGAGGTGCAGACTAGGTACCAGCGAAAGGTACCCCTCTTATGCGTGTGCCTCCTTATGCACTCAGCAGCATCCCAAGCTCGAGCGCACACACATCGGTGTGTGTAGTGCTGTTTTAACCCATGCGTTGCGTCATCCCTACAGTTGCAGTTGCTCATTAACAGAAGCGCTGTGTGCAGTTCAACACGTGATGAAGATATGCCAAGCACTCTGCCAATTCTGACATCAGAGGGTGGCGATGGTGCTGCCTGGTGGTGTGCGCACACACCTGGCTAACGCGAGCAGTAGTTACTTGTACCGCTGCCACCCAGTAGTTTTCCTGCCTGTGTTGCCTGTAAGTTTCAACACAACTGTGTCCAGGGCAGTTGAATCGATGCCACAGTGGAGTTGACATTATGTACCACACCAGCAGCAGCTGCCTGTGATGACGTGCTGATTCCACGGCAAGCAGTCTGTCGCTTTGAACGGAGGCCTTTTTCTAGCCTGTACCCTCTGTAAGCAAGGAGCAACCATGCAAGCTGCCATGGCTCTTCCAAGGCGCCTTGCCATGCTTCCATAATGCCACAGGAAAAAAAAGGCGTGCGCAGCTGACTGTCAAGGTTGAGAACGATGCAGTGGCTGCGTGTGCCAAGCCTGTTGAAGCAAGCAATGCATCTGCTGTGTCCGCCAATGTCTGCTGCACCATGCCTGCCAACATACACGATGCAGTGGTTGTGTGTGCCCTATGCCATGCCGGGCAGAGCTCACGCCGTGACTGTCTCTAACTGTGTTCTGCCATACTGAGCCTGTCAACATACACGATGCAGTGGTTGTGTGTGCGGCATGCAATGCCGGTCAGAGCTCACGTTCCATCAGCTGCGTCTGTCTGCTCCCCAGCATCCACATGCCTGCTTCTCTGGACCAGCAACAGCAAAATACAAGACACATCTGCCCGAGGCATGCGCTCAGCGAAGCCAGTGATGTTCTGGGTGTGTGTTTGTGTGTGGCTGGGACCTGAGCCTCGACACGCCTGGACCTCACCCAAACCTACCAAGAAAAGGCAGTGAGCAGAGAGCTCAGCAAGAGACACACACCCTGCTAATTGCGGTGCAGCTCTGCACAAGGCACAGACATGTGACAGATCACCACAGTCACAGTGCGGCCCCCCACCTCAGCAACATTGCCTCCAGCGAGCGGCACAAAACACAGGAGCGCTCTGCGAGGAACGCTTGCAGTGTTCAGCAGGCACGCCTCCAAGGCTAACTCCTCTGCCGGTTGCTCCAGCAACACCTCAGCAGACGCTGAGTGCCCTTTCTCCTACCCTTGTAGCACAGCCCCCACACTTGCCCCTCCAGGCAGGGCCACCATCAATCGTAGTCTCACATGCAAGCCAAGCATTGCGCACACATGGACAAGCATTTCGGTCCCACACCAAAGCCAGGAATTGCTGATGAGTACACGTGTTGGGGTCCCACGCAAGCCAAGCATTGCATGCATACGAACATGCGTTGTGGGCTTGACAAGCCGAGGATGGCATGCACACAGATAAGCACCGTGGTCACACGCAAGCAAAGGATTGCACACAGACGTGCGTTGTGACCCCACTCAAGCCCAGCGTTGCACGTCAGCCGGCCAGGCTCGCTTGCCTTGTACATTTTGTACGCAACCCTCATTGCCAATTGATCCATATATGGATCGCATTTTTGAGCAGGATTCTTCTTGCTGCTGCTTCAGCGAGTTGCTGCTTCACACCCTCCTCCTAAGTCAGAGCGTGTGCAACTCTCACAAGTCCTGCAAACACACTCAGATTCCTGGCCTGGTAGTATGCAGCCTCTTTGCTAGCAGGTGCCCTCACAACTCCAGTGCCTACTCCTCGTTGAACCGACAGCACGATGTCTCATCACGAGCAGGTGTCCTCACAACTCCTGCACATACTCCTTCTTGGCCTGGTAGTAGGTGGC